>OZ024709.1:23660747-23691468 GCA_964016945.1 Microplitis deprimator | reverse complement strand
GTGAAAAAAACATTTTATTTGATTTTTTTTTTTTCGATTGATAATCACGTAAATTATTTAAGTGTTTATGTAATTCACGATAGGAATCAATTGCTGACCTTGGACGATACCAATAATCGGGTGTCCAAAATAATACAAAATGTTTATTATTAATATTATTATTATTTGTAATTTGAACTGGAGAAAATCCTGTCGTTAGTGCGCTCAAAGAAACAGAGGATACTAATTGTTTTTTTGACACATTTAATTTTAAATCAACCCCTAAATTACCATGCCGACGTATTGCGACAGCACTTGAAGATCTTTTACGTTGAAGAGATATTCTGTCACCTGGTGTAACTGGCCAAGGGCCTAGTGCATAAAGAAAATGCGCTGTTGGTACCAATCCCCATCTTCTTAATTTTTTTTTTTCATAACTATTCTTTTCCCAAATAATTACACCGCTCTCCATTAATTTGTATGGATCCATTAGCGTATAAGCTGGTTTAACTCGTATCATGTGATGTGGATTGCCGTAATGTGGCTCGAGATGTAAATTAGCAATACATTTTTCGTCAATTCCAAATTTAAATCGTGATAATTTTGATACTAATGTTTTACTTGAATTATTTGATGACTCTCGTGATGATTTTCTATCAATTTTATCTGTATCCTTTCTTCTCATTCTTACTTTACGTTTACTACTGACGTCATTATTGTGTACTGATTTTATTATTTTATTGTGATTTTTATGTTTTGTTTTAGTGGGCCATGAGTTATTTGATGTTTTCAGTATTAAATCCCTCGACGAATTGAATTTGTTTCTGTCAATATTAAAATAATTGTCAATTTAATTGATAGTAAAAAATAATAAATATAAATAAAGTAATTAATTAACCTGTAATCGGTTTCAGTAATTTGGTTCATAATCGGAGTATAATATCCGTAACTGAGCTCATTATAAGAAGGCCCTAAATATAAATCTTTTTTATGCCATTGGGGTGAATGTCCATCACCTGCACCACCGTACTGTGCCCATACTCGATATACCTTACTTTTTCTATCCATTCCAAGTCTTAAAATTTTATTATCAAGTCGTGAATGAGCTGATGATGATGCTGACAATAATGATGATAACGATGATGATGATGATGATGATGAAATGTAGAGAGTACTAACGCTTGTTGAACTCGCAGCTGTTGGTTCTGATAATGAACTTCTATTTTCTTTTTGTGATAATAATATTCTTAATTGTTTACACCATAAATTCCAGTAAATTTCTTTTTTATCCATACCACTGAGTTCGTAATAATTTATATGTCCATCAATAAATCTAATAAGTAATTAATTATTAATCAACAATTAAGTTAAATAATTTTACCATTGAGTTAAATAATTATTTAATTTAAATTATGAAAGAGTAATACCTTGCCTTTAATGTTTTTCTTCGTCTGCGACGATAAATACTTAAAGTAATATAATTTAGTGGGTAAATAGAAACTAATTCAAATGATTCAATGCTGGAATCTAATTCCGGCGGGCAAATAAATTCAGAATTAATTCTCATAATATCAGAAGCAATTATAAATTTTGATGACGTTAATCCTAATGTGACTTGTCGCAGTCCATCACCGTCTCTTGTAGTTTGGGCAAATGGTGATTCAACTAAAACTTTGTCTGTAAATTCTTCATACTCGGTCAAAAGTAGTTTTTGAATTCTTTTATACTCCATTATTTTAATTTTATTTAATTTAAATAATAATCATAATATTGGATAATTATTATTAATTATACAACAAAAACATAATATTTATGTTTATTAAAAATTAAATTTTATGGTTAAAAAAAAAAAAAGAAAAAAAAAAGCAACATCAAGTTGATTATTTTTTAATATATTTGTTTATATTTATTTTTATTCGAAAGAGAAAAGAAGAATTTTTAAAATTAAATTTAGTTAATTTTTTATTTTTGGAGTAAAATAATGGATATTATTTGTAAATAATAATAATAATAATAATGATAAGACAGGTTTTTTAAATTTTAACTAGCTTATTTATTTGACATAGGCTGTCCAGCAGTAATTAAATCTAAATGAAGAAATTGATAAAATATTTTATACATATTGAAATAATATACAAGAGAAATTCAATTTTTCTTTTAATTATAAATAATGTATGACAATATTTCATATAATTTAAAAAATGAGTTAAATTAATAATTACATTTGAATTTAAATTTTAAATAATTTTATTTTATTTTTTATTTTTACGGGACGCTACTTTTCAAGTGAAGATAATTTTTATTTTATTTATTTTACATTCTTACTTTAAATTTTATTCTGCGCTATGCTTTCTTAACATCGATATTAAACTAACTATATATATATAGGGTAACTAGTCCAGTCTGTGACCACCCACCAGTGAATGACCGGTATGCAGAAGAATGATCATAATAATTTTAAAATTTAATTAAAAGTTATTATTTACTTATAAATGTAATTTTGCATGTCTTTATTATTATTAAATCACAACAAATTGAAGAGATTTATTAAATTATCATTAAAAATAATTAAAATTAGATTGAGGATTGAAGAGTTTTCATGAAAATACTGAATTTCAACATAAACGTTCGAAAAAAATCATTTTTAAAAACTATGTGTTTCAATATTATTAATTGATTTTTTTATAAAACAGTAAATTTATAATCATTTACATAAGTAAATTAATTAATGAAATTGACTTTGGATACGTGAAATCAACGTAAATATTTTGTTTTTATTAATTTTATGTTGGTCATTCACTAGTGTACTTTATTACTGTACTAAGCCAGTAAATGACCGACAAGTCATTTATTGGTAAGTCCGAAATTTGTCAAACCCAGTGAATGACCGTGTTTGTTTTTGTTCGTCCGTTGATTTTATGTAATAAAAGCGGCTTTAGAATTTAGGTCAACTTTTTATTTCGTATTTTTTGAGAATTTGAAAAAAAAAAAAAATTCATAATCGGTTCATATCCACAATATATCCAAAATATAATCTTGCACCTTGTTTTCGTGCGTATCGACTAGACTATTCAGGATTAAAAAGTATTTGATACATAATTAAAATTTTCTAAGACTAGCCAAATCATTTCATATCATAGCCGGTGACAAAAACTCAAATATTATTTCAGGATTAAAAAGTATTCAGAATGATTAAAAATTTTTAATACTAGCTAAATCATGTCATGTCATAATCGGTGGCAGAAATTCAAGTATAATTTCAGCGTTAAAAATTATTCAGAATGAGTAAAAATTTTATATTCTGACGCTTTTACAGTAGTAAGAATGATTTGATATGATTAATCGTGAAATTTAAAAAATGATTTACATGATTTCGAAGGATTAAAAATGATTAAAAAATCAATCCTTCTTAATCCTATCAAATGATTTTGTTTAATCAGGGTACTGAGTGTCAAAAAAAAAAAAATAAGACTGTAAAAGAATAAGATTCAATTGATAAAGTTACAGATTTTTTCGTTAATTTTATCATTTTATTTATTAAACATTGTTTGTTCTTTAAATTTCAAAGATTGTATATCTTTAACCAATTCAAACATTAGTGGTAATAATTTAAAAGTGTTGAATAATTAAATAAATAATTTACGTAAATCAAAATTTGTTAACTATATAAATATGATAATTAAACAAGCGTACTTTAATAAGTATAATTTTATTTTAAACAGTTGAAATTGTTAAGGTGATATTAATATAACTTACGAGTATTTTTCCGCATTCAAAATGATTACTTTTACAAAAACAAATAACTATTTTCATCCATTGGTACTGTGATTATAAGGATTCGTTTAATGAAACAATAAAATTTTAACAAAATACTAAAATTGGTGTTTTTTCCTGCTTAAAATTATTAATTTATCGGTCGGATGCAATAAAAGTTTCTAGGAAAATTAACTTCAAGTCAGAACTGAATTCGTCGGTCATTTACTGGATTATGCCCGGTCATTCAATGGACGAAAGCAGTCATTCACTGGGTCTTTACATTTTACGTTGATTATATGTAATTTTATAAAAACTATAATGAAATGAATAAAAAATTATGATAAATATCAAAAGATAAATGATGTCACAATGCAATTATAATAGCTTGACTGAGTTTCAAAGTTAATTATTGTTTTTATTAGTCGAAATATCTGCCACTACAACAAATCGGTCATTCATTGGGCAGTTTACCCTATATATATATATATATATATATATATTTTTTTTTTTTTTCCAATAGATAAATTTGTGGGAATACCGTATGACTAATCATTTTTTTTAACTATCGTCTAAAACCAATGGCCGATAAAAAAAACAGCAAATTTTTTTATATATTTAGTGAAACTTAAATTTCCACATCTGTAAAAATTATTTAAATTAAAAAGTTTTAAATCTATGATTGCTAAGTACTTTTCCATAATTTTTCAATATTTAAAAAGTAGCGGAACCTTTAAATTAAAAATAATAAAAATTTTAAATGGCATGAAAATTTTAGAAGCTCTAACAAAGTACAATAATTCGGTGATGTGCATTAATATTAGTTGTTTATATATATAAATATATTATATGAAAATGATTTGCAGTGCTTTGTCTTAAATCATAATATAGATCATTTAGTATCTTTAAGTACACAATTTACTTACGATTAATATATATTTAATACATTATGTATATATTTATAAGAATTCACAATATCTAACGAATCTTATATATAGATTATTAATATTAATAAATACTGTAAAAAATACATAAGTTTAAGAAGAAAGGTAAATGAGACCCAAAACCTTTTATCGCGCAATAACGCGACAAAAGTAAATACGAAAACGTATAAAAAATTTTAAGATTACATGGTCGGATTAGGCGCAAATACCTTTTTATTTTATTTTTTTTGTTTTTATTATGAAAACAAATTTTCACGAACTGTAAATATGAATTATTTTTATTTCTTTTTTAATATATCATGCATTCCTAAAAAATCCATCAATTAATTGCATTTCACTTACTAAATTAATAAAGACAGTATATTTATCAAAAAAAGTGTAAAATTTTAAAAAGACTTTTAAAAATTTTTTACTTAATCACATGAAAATTAATTTATGCACTCGTTTTTTTCTTCTATTAATAAATTTATCTACTAGATGATACACGTTATTTATAATAATAATAATAGTATAGTAGTGATAAAAAAACAAGCTATCATTGAGTGAGTAGATAATTATCGCGATTCATTTTCAGGACTTACTTTAATAGTTACCCTGTTAGATAAAGCAGCTGCTAATTTTTCAACATTACTTTGTAAAAGTGTAACAGGTCTTGTTGGTTCTGGACTAGGTGACGTAGTTTGTTGTGTTGGTACATTGTCCTGAATAAAATAAAAAAATTTATTAATTTATTTATTATCTAAAACTTAAAATCAAACTCCTTCTTCTTAAAATAATTAAAAATAAATATTCACCTCACTAGTTTTCTTTCTTAAATTTGAACGTTGTAAAGTTGCCGCTAGTTCATTTTGAAGCCTCGAAACGACAGGCGCATTGGTGACAACTTCACCAGTAGGTTTAGCTGCTGAATCCGTAACAGTACGCTGTTGTTGAGGAAGAAAATCAAATCTCGATGGCTGTTTAGCTTCACCTTCATAAGCACCAATTCTCACAGCAACTTTTCCGTTTCCCGTAGCACCACTAGTAATACCCATAGCTGATGAATTAATAACTTGTCCATTTGTTTTTATATTTTTATCCATAGTTGGAATTACAGCATTAGATCCATTTAATTGTGTCTTTATTAACAATGACGAGTGTCTCGGGCTTCCATTTGATGGAGTCGAATTTGGTGATGGTGAATTTGATGTTGAGAAATACGTCGGCGGTGGCTTTGGGATTACTGAACTTGGACTTTCTTTAAGTTTAAAAGATTCAATGCTCTGCATTTCCACTAAGTCTTCTTTATTATTATTATTATTATTATTATTATTATTATTATTATTATTATTATTATTAATATTATTATTTTTATTGCTATTGTTGATGTTGTTGTTATTGCTAATACTATTGCTATTGCTACTACTACTATTATTTTTATTACTTTTTAATGGAGACGTTACTGGTAGTGGCATTGGCGGTGGTGGAGGCGTTCCACCTCCTTTTATTGTAGGACTATTATTTGTAACTCTTTTCTCCTGCTCCTAGAATAAATAAATAAATTTTTTTTTTTTTATCATTAATAATTTATAAATTCAATTTTGATAAAAAATAAATTATTAAACTAACAGTGTAAGGCGTGATTGTCACAATAATTGATTTTCTTTTAATCAAATCCATTTTTTAAATTATTATTATTATTATTATTTGAAAACTTAAAATAAATTTCTAATTATACCGAAAGTTCACTCTCACTAAAGTAAAATATCCCGACACAATTCGACCGTAGAAAAATTTCACTTTGCTAATTTTTTTAACATAAATATAAAAACAAATGTCATTATCTTTATTATTATTTTTTTTTCTTAATAAAAATTATTTATTTTTAAAACCGAGTAAAATTAAAATCTTAAACTGACTAAGTATGCAATTGAAAGTAACCAACAGTAGTCAGTAGTAATATTATTTATTTTTTTTTTTTAATGCACTACTAGAACATCATTGAGTCAAGACATTAACAATATGATATTCTTATGACCGCGTTTGAGTTACATAACATCTTATTATTTTTCCACGTCTGTCACCGACCCTCTCATCACATCATGCACAAGTGAATCCACTGAATCGTATTAAAATAAAAATAAAAAAATAACATATTTAAACGCATTATCAGTTATCTTTTAATTTTTTTTTTATCTATACCAATGATAAATTTAATATTTTAACTGATAACTTAAAAATAATTTAACAATGTAATTAAAAAAAAAAATAAATTAAAATTTTTAAAGTTTAATTGTTACCGGCCTATTCGAGTTCTTTCAATACACTAATAAATAAACGCTCGTAAATGTTATTTCGAGGCTTTGATTTTTTTTATCTTAATGATGTAGTTGATGTTTGATTAACGAGACAATACCTTTTTACTTGCATTGTATTTTATTATTAAAAAATTTCTTTTATTTTTTTTAAAACTTTTTACAGATGTAACAATAATATAATGTAATAAAATACTTGTTTACATGTTTACATTTTATATATTTTTATTTATTTATTAAATAAAAGACTTACTGACGACATAGTACACCTTGGAATCATGTATTCTTAACTTAACTTCCTTTACATAAGTAATTTGTCATCATCAGCGCCATCATAATAATTCTATGCCACGTTATCAGTATGTAATTTTTTCAGTGCGCAAGTAATTACCTGATTATTGATAGCGATTATTATTTTATATTTTTTATCTATGTCTATAACTTTTTAGACATTTTGAGATTTAAACAATTTTTTTTTTTTTTAGTATTAAAATAAATAATTAATTTACTTCTTATTTTCACTTTCGTGGTAAATATTAAAATATAACTTATTTAATTGTTGTATATATTTATATTTACCGAGACCGTTTAAAAAGCGTATCGAGATGTATGATGAATCCTTTCGCTTTTCATTTTTTAAAAATTTCACGCGATACTCAACTCATTCAATATCGGGGAGTATACTGAGAGAAGTATCAAAAGAAAAATGGAGAAAGTTATAATTTAACTCGCGATAACAACTTTGATATCTATTATATAATTTTGCGAGGTCAGTGCACTTGTCAACTTGGTGTTTGCACAAATTTTTTTTTTTTACGAGATGAAAAAATAACGTTTTTCTTATTACGCGTTTTAATATCTAATCACGTAAGCGCACGGTAATATTTAGTCAGTGGCCTTGGTATGTTATTATCATAATTTATTAACTGAATAAAATATTTAAAAAACAAAAAAAAAAATACTGTCTGATAGTCTTATCTAGCCTAAATCTACTTGATACGTTTAACAAATTTTTATGATATTTAAATATATACATACGACTTACTTTTTCTGAAAGTTGATTTGAAAATTGGACTTTTTGCTGATTGCCATTAAACATTTTTTTATGGGCACGTTTAAATTCTTCCATTAACTGTAAAAAATAATAATAATTATTATTATTATTATTATTACAACACTGATAATAAAATAAATTAACATATTTATTGATTTGTTAATACGAAAAAAATTAGAGACAAATTTACCTTGTCATGTGTAACTTTATTTTCTGGAGGAATTTGGAATTTTTTAGATTCAAATGATGATTTTTCTTTGTCTATTTCACATTTAGCAGCATTTAAGCTTCTCTATAACATAAAAAAAAAAATATATGAACGTCTATGCTTAAAATTACTAAAAAATTTGATGATTAATATTGAAAATATTTAAATAGATTTTACGAGAGATTAGTTACGAAATTTAGTCAGGGTCACGTAAAAAACAATTAGTCACATTTCCGGATAAATATTTTTTCATTTTAGCTGCTATGATGCAGGTATTTTAAAACTATAAAATATAAAATAAATAACCTGTTGGGCACGTCGTTGTAATTCCTGAGCTATGGCAGTACTAAGATCAGTACTAGAAACGGGAGGACTAGGGCGTCCTGCATTAACTAAAGGATTTGAATTATTAGAACTAGAGACTGCAGCAAAGCGATTAAATACTGGAGCTTCTGGTGATTTAATAAGCGGTCCTGTTGACATCGTGGTTGTCGAGCCCGATGTTATTGTAGACGCGGGATCACACGATGACGTTGACAGAGACGAGGAAGTTGACACTGAATCTTTGCCGCAGGATTCTAAACTTGACTCGGTCTCTGTGGAACCGGTGCTGCCCATTGACATCGTACTTCCCATTTGCTTTCCCATACTTATCATTGGTTTAGCTTCTGCATAAGAAAAAAATTTTTAAATCAATAATTGAGTATATTAATTTGATAGTAATTTTTAATAAATAATTAACCTGATTGCCATTTGTAAGACATTGGAGGCGGACATGGCGGAGCAGGCGGTCCTGAATTCTGATGAACTTCAACGGTAGTAACAGTCTGTCTTTCAATTTCGCCGTGTCGTTGAATAATATTTGAATTATCCATGTAACCATTGTTGTCCTTTGAATTATTGTAAGGAATATGATGGTGATGATGATCATCCGGAGCAGGTGGATCACAAAGATCAATGCTCTCTTTCTCGTACAACAATCTACGATTTCTTTCATCAACCGGATTGGCATCAAAATCATGACTCTCATAATCCCGCGGTGGTACAGGATCGTAAAGTGGCTCATTTCCGGTGTCAGTACGTGAACCATAATTTACATGATTTGTGTTAGTTGGATGTACCATGAAAGAGGATGTTACACTACCACTATTACCAATAATACTACCACCACCTCCAACATTACCGCTAACATTAGAACGATACTGGTTTTGATTTAGATGATTCTGATTTACGTTATGGTTAACTCTTATAACCGTTGTATTATTTGGTCTACGCGTCCATTCCGGACTCTGAAATAAACGTCCAGACAATTTTATTTTATGAGTTCTTTGGCGTCTGTATAATAATAATAACAATAATAAAATTTTTTTACTTATCCATAGTCGTCGTTAACAAACGACCGGATAAGAGTTATTTTGTTTTTTAATGCTTTCTTAAGATATTTTATTATTATTATTATTATTATTATTATTATTTTTTTTTTTTTTTACCTGATCACTTTGATGACTCCACTCTGAAGAAGAGCAACTACTTGTTGACAATGCCAGAGGACAGCATGCTCTAAATCAAGACAATTAACCGGTTTATTTCATCATCAACTTTGAATTGAATTTTTTAAAAATCCACCAACAATGGCTGAGACAATTTAATGTGATGAATAACGGCAATTATTACCTGCCATTGCGATTATTACAAGTATCATCACGTGTATAACGCGACTGAGGATGAAGGTTGTGATGCTGGTGTTGCGGTGATGGTGGACTTGGATGTGCTGGTGGTGATGGACTTGCTGTTAATAAACTTGATGACTCAGAATCGTAACCACTTGATCCGCGCATCCAAAGAGTCTCGGGACAATCGTAAAGACCATTGCTGGCTGGTATCGGACGATTTACGATCAGGTCCAAGATTCCTGCGCTACGCATTGATTCAATTGCGCGTTCGAATGGTAAATCTGTTAGTCTTTGACCATTACACCAGGTTATTACATCACCGGCTTTCAAACCAGCTGCTCTCGCTGGTCCACCTTCTCTCGTTCCCTACGATAAGATCAATTATAAAAAAGATAAGATAAGATCAATTAAATAATCAACACTTAAAAATGATATA
The DNA here is from genome assembly GCA_964016945.1 of Microplitis deprimator. NCBI lineage: Eukaryota > Metazoa > Arthropoda > Insecta > Hymenoptera > Braconidae > Microplitis > Microplitis deprimator. The sequence goes on along the minus strand of OZ024709.1, from coordinate 23,681,127 downwards.
TTTTATAATTTTTATAATTATTTTACCTGGACAGTTAAACCTGGAACTAATCCACGACAAACACCACAACCTAGTCTACCTTTTTCGCCGACCATAACTCTTATACGTACTTCGTTATAAGGAATAGGATTTGATTCGTTGTATTGGATTTGTTGTTGGTATTGTTGCTGTTGTTGTTGTTGGACCATGTGCCAGGTCACAGGATCATTCGGATTGCTATTAAATTAATTAATTGTTATATCATTTTTTACTTAAAAAAAAAAAAACTCGAAAAAAAAAAAATACGTACTCTTTTACGGGTATCATACCAACGCTACGTATTTTTAAAACCAAGACTTGTTGGTTTTTTGCTAAAAGTGCGACTTCATGATGAACTGCATCTTCGACTGGATAACCATTAACTCGAATAATTTGATCGCCGACCTACAGTATCAATTTAATTTATAAAATAATAGCTTATTAAATTTAAGGATTGTAATAAAAAAAATAAAAAAAAATAAAAATATACCCTTAGGCCATTCCGATGGGCTTCGCCACCAGGTTGAACATCACTGACGTAAAAACCGGCAGCATACTCTCGTCCACCGCGAAGAGAAAATCCAAATCCGGAAGCTCCTCGGCGTCTTAGTCGAACATTTCGGGTTACCCCAATTACAGCCATTCTAGCACCTCCTGTGCTTCCGTTTCCTGGGCCACCGGCTGATGACCCTGTTCCAGTGCTTGATGTATTGGAAGAGCCACCCGACCTGTTTTTAAAAAATTTTTATGGTTATTTATTGGTAAAATATAAAATAAATATGTAGAAAAAAATAAGGACGGGTATGATGGTCTTATGATTAAATTTATGATAAATAATTTATCTAATAATCAATGGCTATCAGTATTACTCTACAGTTTGTCTCAGTAGATTTATTATAAGTTAATAATAAATAATATATTTTTTTTAAACTTTAAAATTAATTAATTTTCAAATGGATTAAATTATGATAACCATATAAAATGATAGAGAATTAAACCTAGATGAGAGCTATCAAAATCCAATGATTGGTTTAATAAATCAAACCGACCACGCCAACTGGGAGGATGATTACTTCCGATTAGTTTTAGCGGTATATTCTCAAGTAATTTGAGGATTTCTATGGATATAATATGCCAAAGTGTTATACAATTTTCAGACAAGTATTATTCAGATACCACTATATAATCAAAATACCTCTTAATTGACTTGTTTAAGAAAATAATTGGAAGCACTTACAAATAAAATATATAGTTCTCTAACAATATTTAATCCCTTTTTAAATAAATAAAAATTTTTTGTTTGCAAAAAGTAAAAATAAAATGATTAATTTAATTTAAAAAATAATGACAAAAGCGTAAGTACTTGTCAGAGTTTTAAAAAAATAAGTCAGCTAGTGAGAATGCTTTTGTATTTATATATAAGAGCATATAGAGCTACTGTACTATACTACACAGTATAAGTAACTTAACTTTAGCGTATAAATGACAGTCATTAGTCCAAGATAAAAGACCAAAGCGCTTTAGAAATTATTCAAGTGACTCGCGGCATTTTTTATCCTTATTTAACCGTGAAACTCAAGATTGTACGATTATGTATGTGAGAAAAAATAAAATAAAATAAAATAAATGCATATAAGAAAATTGAGGTATCTGAGTTTAGCCAGACGTCGTATACTTTTTATGTCCAGACGGTATCACTTGGAGTTTCACGCAAATTCTAGTCTCTATACAGACATTTCTAACCGGCCATTCGTGTCAAGATTACACACTGACAATCATCGAGTAGGTCACTCGGACGAACATTCGATATCTCGAGAAACTTCTCTGAGAAAAATTAAATTTTTATTACATGAGTTGTTTATTTCACGTCTTAATGTATTTACATCAGTTTAAATACAGAAATTAGACCCAACTGTTCCAATCCACTATAGTCATAATTATTTATAGTAAATTACATAAACAAACTGCTTATTTGCTCATTTGCATCTCTACCATCATCATTTTATACCTTTTATTTATTGTACTTAACATAATTTTTTTTTGAAATATTTTATTTATTACCAACTAAAATTTCATTTTAGTATATAAAAATTTGTATAAATTGTTTAAATATTTTTTTCTTCACATTTGTTTCTTATTTACGAAAATTTATCTATACATGTATATCTTTTTTATATTTTTGTTTTACGAAACACGTATGAATATGTGACATGAAACTTACGAATGTACCGTTAGTTCATCGATATCGTATATTTTAATGGCACATAAAAAGTGGTACACAATAGATTTAAATATTTTTTTTTTTTTTTTTTATTTTAAATCTTATAACTAATTTTTTTTATAAACTAACATTTAATGACTGCCAATAATTCATAAAAGTACGATAATATTTGCAAAATAATTTAAATATGTGCAATAATTATATAATATTTTTAATTGCTATTGGAAATATTTATAAAAATTAAAAAAATAATTATTCAAATTCTTATGGGTGACGGGTGTTAAATGAGAATCTATGTAATAATCATTAGCATGTTCTTCTAAAATAATAAAAAAAATATAAATTCAAATTCATGTCACATGTATGGTAATTTGCAAACGGTGCGAAAAATATATGTCGGGTCTTGTAGTGCATGGAAAATAAGACATTTAATTATATTATACATCTCTTATTCTTGTGATATGTATGTGAGAAGAAAAGCAAATGCAGTTAAGCAGGATGGCTAAGTGATGTAGTTTGTTCACGTGGTGAACCAACGGTAAGACACAATAGCACACCCTGATCTTATTTTAAATTTTATTTATTTTTATCTCAATATTTATTAACTCCACTTATTTTAACAAGGAAAATTGAAATAAAATTTTTTAAAAATTTTAGTTTTTTTAAATAAATCATTAAAATTTTAAAAAATATTACAAACAAAAGAAATTTGTGGTAATTATGCATAAGTACGGCTCCACTGATCTTATTATTTATTTGATCATAGGACTAATGCCCTCTAATAAGTGTACATTAAATAATGTGAATTAACATAATATAATATTTTATTTTTCATCATTGTAACATTTTATTTTTTTTTACCAATCAACCGTAAAATATAAAAATTTGAAAAAAAAAAAAAAAAAAGTTTAAGGTATATCAATTCTTCGATTTTTTGTCCTCAAAAATAGGTGGACCCGTACTCATACACAATTTTTTAAATTGGAGTATTTAAATAATTTAGATTTTTTTTTTTTAACAATTTTGTTGCATCTGAACTTTCGCTACATTTTTATTTATAATGATTGAGCTTTTATTTAAATTCACATAAATCACTATTGAATAATCCTTTCTCTTTCAATATTTATAAAATAATTTTTCATAATTGCCATAACCGTAAATTAAAAAAAAAATTCTCACGTTCTCTAGAAAACTTCCAGCATAATTGAAAAAAACAATATTAGTAATATAAAAAAAATGAAGTATGTCGTGTGTAAACTATAATTCTGATTGAAATCGAAATACTTATCGTTATCTATTGCGGTAGTAATGTGACTTTCAAGAGCATATATTTATATATATATATATATAGATTTATATAGAACATTAGAACTGATGGTAGAACAACGGTATAATTTCATTTTCTTATTATTTTACATCATAAAAATTTTCTCGAGCATTTCTATTGTTCTTTTATTATTTCTTTTAAAGTGCGTTATGAATAATTTTAAGTGTTAATTTTAAAATTATTTAAATACAAGCATAAATAATGCTTTATATGTATATTACTATGAAATTGATTTAAAATAATTATTCTTTTTACACAATATATAGATAATTGTTAATATCACGGCGGTTGTTAACCACGAAAGCAAATGCACCAAAGTTTGTTTCAAGAAAGCCACAAAAACGCGGTAGTGTAAATTGAGATAGGTCTAGTACAGCAAACTCGATAATAGAGAAGCGTCAACTCATCCGCATCCTTGTTGGTTTATATTATATTATATATATATATATATATATATATATATATATATATATATACTACTGTCGCTAATGATTATGGAATTCCATGTTAATAAATTCTGATAACAATTCTTAACTATCGGAATCCGATGGGGGGTTATTCATTTTCTTTTAATCCATAATTAAATATTATATTTTTTAAATATTTATTTATCATAGTAAATAGATAATATATAATATAAAAAAAAGTATTTGTTCACAGAGAAATTATTCTTGTTTGAAATGTTATGTGCCATAATTGTAATGACGAACCATGTTGGCCACCTTGATGAAACTTGCAATAAATATATTGAAAAAATTACTATGGATATAATCATTTTTGCATGCGTTTATTTTTTTTATTTTCGTCTTATGGCCAACATGGTCCAATTTTACTTTGACACCACAGCATTTAAAACAAGAATAATTTATTTGTCTTAGCGTATAAAAATAGTTAAATAATTATTTAAACACGCAGTGTTAGGGAAACTGATTTTGATAATATTTAATAGCGAATTTGTAAGTGAGTAAAGTTGTTCAACAGGTGCGTTAAAAGTACTCCTGAGAATTTCTGACGATCTCTGTAAACGTGATCCGATGCTGAAGAGTAAATGTACGTGTCTAACGTTTGTCCTGTATATTACTACGCGTAGTCACCCGGTACAGGTATACCATAGAGTTTAAAATAATGTGTATATACATGAGTATATGTATTACTATATATCTTGAAGCATACACATCGTATTGAAAATTGCCGTGAGACCTCGATCTCGGTCAGGAGGTCGGTGACTTTTGCCGGGGGCAACATTACTTACAGTCAGAAATAATAGAACCAGACAGAGAAAAGAATATATGTTAAGATATTATGATGAAAGAGTTTAATTCTTTCCTTTTTTTTTACAATCAGATCAACTCTTTCATAATTAAAAACAACTTTTTTACTTGCTAATACTTTTTTTATATTACGGAAATTCATTGTCATTAGAAATTTAACGGCCATCATTTTTTAAATTAGTTTTTTATTTTTTTTTTCTGGTTTTATTTTCTTACTGAAAAATTATGCAATATGCGTGATATGAATTTTTTCGCAAGATACCACTAATTTTAAAATAATTTATTTATATTTAGTTATGATGACTTGTACTTTTTTTTTTATGTATTTTATTTAAAATTGTGGCTTATAATATTTTAAGTACCATGGTATGAAATTGTAGTTTATTATTTTTATTTTTTATTTTATTCAGAATAGAAATAAATTTTATGTTTAAAATAATTTTCTTGCAATTACGCTAAATATTCATAGAAATTGTATAAAAATTTGTTGAGCTGTGAAAATGTAAATGTAAAGTTGAGTAAATAAGATTAAAATCAATAATTTTTAGTCATAAAATTTGTTATTGTTATTTTTTATGACAATAAATATATCTATGAAATTGATTGATAATTTTTAAAGAGAAAATTATCATGTGGGTAAACAGAAATAAAATATAATTTTTAAAGGCGAGAAATCTGTAAAAATTGATCAACGCCCAGTTTTATAAGTTTGTCACCATTTTCGATGTAGATATTTCTTGTTGACTCAAATAGAACTCACATTTAACATTAGCGAAAGCTAACTACGATTTCTCAGCAAGACTATTGATGATACGATATGTCTGCGTATTCTATTCTTAGAAATGACTGATGAGAACGACATCAACATTGATTTTTTACTCGTACATTATTGACCACTCATCTGTCTCATTTCATCTTTTACTCTGTTTATCGACACGTTATTTAGTTCAAAGAAATTTTTATCTCATTTATAGTCCAATGGAAAAATACTATTTTCTTATGAAAAAAAAAAAAAAAAAAAAAAAAAAAAAAAAAAAAAAAAAAAAAAAAAAAAAAAAAAAAAAAAAAAAAAATTTGTTTAAAAATATTATTTTAAAACTTAAAAATTATTTTTAAATATTTTTTAATTAGCTATCAAAAAAATGGTTTAAGTATGTTTTTTTTGACGCCTTAAATTATATATATATATATATACAAACATTTACAGTTAATCCGAAATTATAGAATCTGTGCTCTTTAATGTCTAGGTCAGCATAATAGATTTTTTTTTCATATATATTATATTCGATTACACGTGTCAGTAACACTATATAATCTAATATCTTAACACGGAAGTATCAAATAAAAAATAAATTGTCTTATTGGGTATACAAATACAGTTATAATATTCGTGAGAAACTTTCATTCTTAAATACCAAAACTTATTAATGACTAAATAAGTTTTAAATTTTTAAAGTTTTATGATACTTTGAATTATATAAGCATTCTTTAAAAACCGTTCCTATCAAAGAAATCCATGTAAGATTGTATGGGAAAATCCATAGAAATACATGTAGGAAAATATGGATTTCTATAAAAACCCATAAGAATTTGCCAATGTAAGAACGGATTTATATAGGAATCCATGTAGGAAAGTAGAGGTATCTGAATTTTTATAAAATAAATACATTTGGGAAACTTATGGATACTTGTATATTATCCCTATGCAGGGAATCCACAAAAGAAACTTTAGAGGCCTGGATTTCCATATAGGAAATTAACATAAGAAACTGTGGGTATCTGAATTTTTACATAGAAAATATACACAGATAATTTTAGATAGTCAAATTTCTGTGGAAAAATTCCACTTGGAAAGGCTAAGTGTTAAAAAATATCATATAAAAGATTATACGAAGACACTATGTTGTAATCCATATGGGAATCTAAGCTGGACTCCCACATGGATTTTTTTGATATGGGTTTCTACAAAATTGTTAAAAGTAAATAGAAACACGGTGGAAATTGGCGATTTTCATCGATAAATATATCAAACTATAAGTCATTTGAGGATTTGCATTAATAAACATATATATATATATATATTACCACATATACTATATATTAAGTAAACACTTTCTACATAATGAACAAATGATGCAAAAACAAGTTCCCTGCACATCGATACTTTCAAAGCCCCGGAGGTTTATAAGTTAACATAACAGAAGAATTTACGTACATACATAATATATCTTACAGAAAATAAATATAAAGAGCACAAGAGAAACGGGGATGAATATTTTTGCCATGCAAAAACTTGTTTAGAATCCATTTGTTAATAAATTACAGGACTTTTCTTATGCTTATTAACTGATATGTTTACATTATAATCACCATTATTGCATAATAAACTTAAGTTAACAATCCGTACACCCTCTATATACGACTTGATACTAATTTTATAGAAGCTTTAATAATTACACTTCAGCATAATGTTAACCGGTTCAAATTTTTTAACAAAAATTAAATTATTTATTAGATTTTTAATTTCCAAGTTAAAAATATTAGTAATTATCTAATAAAGACGTAACGTATCATGGTTCTTGTATTAAATTCTCGTCTCTCTATATCATCATTGCAAACACCTTTGACTTTTACGGCATTAAGTACTAATGCTAGTTGGCATAGAAGTAAAATAGATACTAATAAGAGCTAAACCTCTGGATACCCATGAATCTATATATACATACATATATATATATATATATTTATATATTCACATGTACTTATTCTGCAAATGGAATTTTTTTCATGACCTTTCCCATGCAAGGTACATGAGGTATTCGCGAATCTATCTATATATATTTATATATCAAGTTAAATTATTGTGTTAGTTTAACCTTCGAACAAAGAAATTAGCGTTTTACATTTTTTTAAATTATGGAGCCCCTTTTCAATACCTTGCTTTGTAGATTCTGAGAGATTATCTTGTTTTTTATTCAAATCTATGGAAATATTTGTTTAGCGCATTGAAAATTCTACTTATGCAAGGAATCGTTAACTCTGATTAAAAGAAACGATTCAAAACAATTTAAAACGATTCAATTTTAATACTATATAGATATACATTTATCATTGAGTAAATTGTTTTGTTTAGTTTGGGAATAGTTTGCGATTACAATAATTGGATGGGTAATAATAATAGTAATAATAATAATAATAATAATAATAATAATAATAATAATAATAATAATAATAATAATAATAATAATAATAATAATAATAATAATAATAATAATAATAATATTAATAATAACAGTTCACATGGAAGCCCATAAACTAGATATTGCTAATTAATTAAATACAATAGTAATAAAAATATAAAGCGAAAATAATGACAAAGTAAACTGTGAAATTACAAAATTTGTCAGTAAAGATATATATATGTATAAATCGTAAAAAGACGGACACGTGGGAATGAGAGTGAGAATGCGTAAGTAAACAACTGGAGGAACTAGCGAAAAATATATATAGAAATATGTTGGGAAGGGCTTTTTAAAGCCTGATGTCTAGCGAGAGGTGGTCGGTCTACTATTTTATGAGAAATGCACTTTGTAATATAGCATCGCAATTCTTAATTATGCAACCTTACTTATCCTCTCTGTAGACTGTATAGTAAATTAAATACAAATAAAACAGGCTGGTTTTCTCACGCATCGATAGACTTGCCAAACATTAAGCGAGAGTGCGAGAAATTTTGCCATCTTGCACAAATTACTAATACTTAATTAATTTGATCGAGCGTCGAAATTTGATAAAATTTTAAAACTTGACTCATTTAATAGAAAAAAAATTAATGTAACACTAGACAGTGATTATAACTACTGCGCTATTGGTGAAAATTTAAAACAAAAAAGAAAAAATATAATAAAATCTTTAGAGACTCTTGTGTGTTATCTTGCGTGCTTTGTAACTTTGTCAAGTACTTTCAACTATAACGCACTTAACCCACAAGTGAAGAGAACAAAACAAGTACTATATATATATATAGCTTACAATTGGTTACGTATTACTCCCATAAACCATCATGATTAACTTTCTCAAAAAATATTAATAGCATGTTTATTAATTACACGCAATAAATTAAATAATTATGGAGAGCTCATAGCAATGTCTTTAGATTAATGCGCATGATGAGAGGTAGCATTAATTTTAAGCATCCTTTACAAAACCTTATTACCCACACTTCAGGTACTTAAAGTAAGAATTTTCTAAGTACTTGGTGTAATTGAGAGTTTAGCTTATTAATTCAATAAAATTGCAATAAAAAAAAAAATTTCTCTGCATATTTTCAAAAATTTTTTGCCGCATGTTTTCTTTACTGATGTGATGTATTGAATAACCTTGACGTGTTGTAAATTGTTATCGTAAAATGCAAATTAATGGTGCACATAATATAAGTATGAAAACAAAAACGCCGGCTTAAAAAAAAAAGTAGTTGATGACTCATTTGTTGCACATCGTATACCCGCACAAGATATTGATTTTGGTGTCAGCTAATGCTTTATGTGAAGAGATTTATGTATACACTCTTTGTTCATATATATATATATATATATATATATATATATATATATATATGAATACGTTTACATACATTTATGAATATTTATATTATTAGATTTGCAAGTGATTTTTCAAGTTTTTTAGCATTTTAAATTTATGATTAAGTTGAACAACAAAGAAGTAATTATTATAATAAATTCATTAGCGAATAATATATGTATATATGATCTTCGTAATATCTGTCGCTTTTGGCGCTTCTTCATTTGTCACCGGAAACAATAGGACTTTGTCTCGTAACTGGTTTAAAAAATTTGTTTTGTAGTGAACGAGCACACAAAACATCTTGCGTAAGAATATAACTTATTCTCGCATGTATAAGCGGGAAAATAATGCTGCGAAATAAAATGGTAAAGCAATTTTTTTTATTCACATTATCGTTTTAAACATCCATACACACGTACAGGCGTACACATTTTTTTATATAAATGAATATTCGGAAAAAAAAATATATATATAATGAGTTTAGCGAAATTATGTAAAATATTTTTATGAAGATAATAAGATGCACTTTGAAAAATTTTCTAGTATTTATCAGTGATTTTTTTTTTCTCACTATGCTGTCAATAACTTAAAGCTCAAGGATTATCGAATTCAATGAGAAAAGTTTGATTATTGCTTTATATAACAAAAGTTAATAATTTTTAAAAAAATAAATGGCACGGAAAATTTTAATAATTTAAAAAATATCCCGCGATTTATTTGCATATTATAAATATTTATCAAATAACTTTTATTTAATAGTAAATTAATTAAAAATGATCAATCATTTTTTAACCAAAGAAAATAATATAAAAAATAATTATATAACTGTGATATAAATAAGCTTAAGGCATCCTTGACAGAATTTCTTGTCATGTAAGCAGTTATTCTTATATATATATATAGTTATAGCTAAAGTCGAGAATGAAAGCGAATAATTTTATAATACGAAGATCGTCGAGAAAGATCATGATTCACCTATCGAATATACCAATGAAAGTGAACTAACAAAACCGGAAATGATTAGTATTATTAACAAACAGCATTCAACATAAAACATTTAACTTTCATTTAAAACATTTATAATTTAAAATTTAGCAATGACGATATAAAAAAAAAATGATGTTATAAATCAGCATAATAGAAATAAAAAATTCATAACTATTTCATTTGAATCGTTTTCGTGGTCGTGATAATCTTGCGGGAGTTAAGCGAGTTGCAAAGATTTAAAATTTACAATACGATCTATTCTGTACCCAATTTAAATACCTCGAGCTCACGACGCTTTGTATGCCTTCACGACACCCGGCAACTCTACTACTACTACTACTATTATTATTATTATTATTATTATTATTATTATTATTATTATTATTATTATTATTATTATTATTATTATTATTATTATTATTATTATTATTATTATTATTATTATTATTATTATTATTATTATTATTATTATTATTATTATTATTATTATTATTATTATTATTATTATTATTATTATTATTATTATTATTATTATTATTATTATTATTATTATTATTATTATTATTATTATTATTATTATTATTATTATTATTATTATTATTATTATTATTATTATTTTATACAACAACATGAATCATTAAATATATAATAGTAAATAGTAATGTTAATGTGGTAAACGAGGTTATGCATCTGTAGCGATTACCATCCGGTCGCAGGGTTAATGGAAAATGGTAAATCGCGCGTGCTCGCACCATTGCTACCTTTACTTTATTACTCGTTAGTTATGTTACTAATATTATCTTTATTTTACACTCCATATGTACATATATTACATCCACATATACTTAATATGTACATTATTAACTGCAACTGATTTACACATTCGCGCGAGTACCCATTACAAGAATGCCCTGATTTCTTCCGCCCTGATTACTTTGTGATACTCTAGATCTCATTATTTTATACTTTTATGATTACTATATGTAATTATTCCACGTTTTTTATTACGTCAGCTTAATTATATTTAACAAATTTTTGACAATTCAAAATTTACATCGGGCAAAAAAAAAATTTATTTATAAAGAATAGTGTCAATAGCATCATGTATCACTTTTTTGAACAAGAACCCAAAGTAGGATGCAGCCTTTCATTGTAATCGTCCTAATTTCGATGCATTACAAAAAAATGTTTATTCTATTCCGATTTATTTATTTTAAAACTTTTTTTATTATTCTAATACAAAAAAATAAGATTAATTTTAACATAAAAAATATATGCTATCATTTCCCTCTCAGTGAAACTGTCATTTTTTTTCATTATGACTTTTTTTAAATTACAAAAATTTTAAATTCACTCTTTCTCTTTTTTCTATCTCAGCTATTTGATCATGCCCTCTATCATATACTTTCTCTTTGTTCTTCTTCATCTTCTTTGTCTCAGAGAAATTTAATCCTTACTACGGTTAATCCTCCATAATTTAAATCTTTGGATTAACGGTCATTGTGCCATTGTCATTAACTGTCAATCCACGTGAATTAAATATAGCTACGTTTAATTTAAATATATATACACACATGCATAATAATAATAATAATAATAATAATAATAATAATAATAATAATAATAATAATAATAATAATAATAATAATAATAATAATAATAATAATAATAATAATAATAATAATTATTATTATTATTATTATTATTATTATTATTATTATACATTATTTATAACTGACCGTTAGAAAAAAAAAAACATCAAAGTATTGAAATGAAATAAAAATTTCTGTAATGCGTACAAAGTCACGGTTATTGTGTTATATATTTGTGTTAATGTTACTTCCGCTTGATCAATCTTCCATATTGTTTGCAACAGTTAGACCATAGATACATATTTTTACTATTATATTAATACAACACATCCTAAAATACCAAAAAATTTCTAATTAAAAATTAAAAGAAAAAAATAACAACTTTTAAAAAGTTTTTCTTATGTAATCACTCAAATGTTTACGATAATATGACTTTAGATCTTTTTACTTCAATTCAAGTCTATCTATAGGCATCACTTAATAGTACAAAAAAAGAAAAAACCAGGGAAAACTGCAACGAACTCTTAACGGAAATAATCCCGCAGAAGCTTGATGAACGCGCAAAGATACATATAAGTGATGCCTTTGCCATTCGTATCCTCGTATACTTGTCCTCGACTTCCGGTTGATCGATCTTCCGTGTTTTTGTATGAATATCTGAGTGACTGTATATCACATAGACTTTATTATTCTTATAGCATATAATTTTTATCAATAAGTTTTTTTTCTTGTCTGCATTCATAAATTTTTTTGTTGGATTATTATATAATTATATAATTATGTAACGGTAACAATTTTAATTTTATTAAAAAATAATTTTTTTCTTTTTGCGTGGAGTTTATAACCGTCGTCAGTATAGTCTGTAAATGTACAATTGCACTCGGTTAGGTCTCGGGAAGACCAAACGTGCTTGGTGTCCATGAAATTTTTAGTGGACCAACACTACATGCTATACACTTATATCAACAAGTATACCAGATACTATTTTTTCATCTAATTATTCGAGTTTAATAATATATAATACTATATTTTTATGCCTTAATAAATAAATTAACAATAATAAAATAAATTTTAAAAGTATTTTAAAGCATAAGAAAAAAATAAAATACCACATATATATGTATAAATCGATTAAACGTCACATTTGTTTGTCCACCTTGTCTAATATTGATCCGTCTCCAGCAAAGTTCATACACCCCTATATAAAGACACGCACGAGCAAACACGAAACACACTTTTCCCATCAATTATAACTGTAAAGTTACTCTACCTTAAAATCAACAAATAACAAAGACTTTTATTGTTAATAATTATTTAAAAAACTATTAAATTAAAATAATAATTAATAAAATAGAAAGATTTAATTGCGAGTAATTTTATACGGCATTAACTCTTATGCAGCAACCCTACATTACACTGTAGACTACAGCTATATATTAATAGTGTAGTTTTATAGGTATATGCAGCAGGTACAGAGACGAAAGAGTCTCGCTACGCGGTCAATGGCTGCTTCGTACCAGGTTCAAGGAAAGCGGACCGGTTTGATTCGACACCGAGCCACCGAGCTAACCGAGGACGTCTAAGTGCAAGGAGTCCAAGACGATGAATAAAAACAAAAAGAATAACTACTAAGAGAAAGGAATACGCAAGAAAGAGAAAGACATAATAAATGTATTGAAAATAATAAAAAAAAGTAAAAGTGTTCATTTTTCATCAGCAGGTGGAAAAAAAAAAAAAAAAAAAAAATTTAACTATTTTCAATTAAATTATTTATTTATTCATTTCATTAACTCAGTGATCAAATAAATAATTTTAAAAATTATTAAAAAATTAATAAAGACAGGGGCATTCCCAAGTCAGATTACTCTCCCTTGTACTGCGCCCTGCTGTGCGACGCAAACCAGATGGCGTGAAGATGAATAACCTGACATAAGTTGACTGTCAGTTTCGCATATAAATGTATATATGTCGTCTGTATAGATATATATGTAACCAACCTGCATAGTTAATATATTTAACTTGGCCGGATATCCAATTTTTTTTACCCTCTGATAGAGTACTGGTAGCTTGCCAATTGGAATGTTTTTCAGAATTAAAAAAAAAAAAAAAAAAAAAAAACTTAGCTCGCAATTTTTATATGCGACGCAATGAGTTAACTTATTTTGCTTAGCAATAGATTAAGAAAAGAAAATAAAAAATTTATCAAATAAAGAAAAGATTAAATGCATTCGAAAGTATCGGCAAAATTGATCTTTATGAATATAATAAATAATTGTGATAATAATAAAAAAAAAAAATATATATATATATTTTACAATTACAAGTCGGTCGATTCGCTTGCACGCATTTCTGGGACATGCTGTACTAATGATTAGCTTTTATTTTATTTTATTTTATCCCTGTATTAATGTATCGAGTTTCATTTTTAGTCGTATTGTGGATACCGGATTATTATATTTTTTTTTGTTTAATATATATTGGTATAGCTAACGAGACGTATATTGGAATATGATGATATGATATATGGGGTGCAGCAATTTCTCTTAATTAATAACAATATAATTCTCTTTCGTTCCCCTTAGATATTACAACCGTCGAAAACAATTTATTTAATTAAAAGTATAGGTATATTAGTTATAAATATTTTATATATATATTAGAATCACCAATTATGTATTGATATTATTTTTTGACTTATTTAATTATCAGTCAGATATAAATTACAATTAGGTCAATTATTATTCTGATTAAGTATATTCATTATTATCTTATTTGATATTAATGATACATTTATTAATCAATTGAACTTTTTATGAATCGATGAGCGGCTCTTAATAAGGGTCTGAAGGAATTTTTAAAAGTCAATTGTTATTTATATGAAATAAAAAATTTTTTAAATTAAATATGTCAAGTGTAGAATTAATTTATTGCATTAAATTTATTGGAATTAAAGTACTGAATTATTTATACTCGCGAAGCTCCGAAAATCAATAATATCCCGAGCAGGAAGTTGGAAAACCTTCCTGAATATTTCGATTGTTATTTACTAATCTATTGAGTATAAAAAATTAAATTTTTTAAGATAAATAATCCACTAAATAGATTTAAAGTCTATAATAAAAACTTAATAATAAATTGACAAAATTGAATTGATATAACTGATGTGTAAACTCAATAATGTAATTAAATTTCCGTAATCAAATATTCGTAGTCAGTAAATACAATTTTACGGTGATATTAATCTCTTATATTTTACAATACCCTATATAATATTGTTCAGCAAATATATAACACAAAATAAATATTATTAAACCTATTTATATAATATATATATATATAGTAGTTAAATTTAAATTCGCCATTTGCCAAGAGATCACAAGTTCGACCATGGTTGTACTGTTACTACTCTAACCCTATGATGGTGAAACGCCCCATTGCTTTAACCGTTTTATTTTTCTTTCCTTCGGGTTCTGTATCGATTTTAATGGATATCCTCCATGTTTTTCCGTTCGATACAGCTGTTAAATTTTTCAACCATCACCATAATTATAAAAAATTTTTTAGCACTTCTTACTAACTAATATATGATAAAAAATATTTTCCATAAAACAAAATAAAAAATAAATTTAAATAAATATTAAATTGAATTAAAATTTTACTATAATTTTTTAAATGTTAAGACAAAAATAATGATAAGTAAAATTACCGGTGCATGAAGGCTGCCGCAGACATGTTACTATCCATAGGGTAATGCCATACGTACAGCTTATATTTTCAGCCTTTGTGATAAAAAAATTAAATTAAAAAAACTTGACTTTGTTGACAGCATTTGAAAATTCTACATGTCACTTGAGTTTACAAATATTCCAATTGATGATTTAAATAACCACAAAAAAAAAAAAACATTTTGAAAACACTTGACAAGAAAAAAAAAACAGGGAATAATTTTGTTGTTGTACGGGAGGTTTTTAAAAATATTTAAAAGGATGGCAGTTGCCGGTCCGGCGGTAACGAGATACACCTGTATAACTTTATTTACTGAAAGCGTCAGGAAGACTAAAACGAAACCAGAATGCGCATTCGTTCGCTTCCCCATTGGAGCTGGTGCCGTTTCATCCGTGTCGGTAGTGGTGGAGCGTTGCTAAGATAGTGGGGCTGATGGCAACTCAACTCTTTGCCCTATCAAATATATATATATATATATATATATATATATATATATATATATATATATATATATATATATATATATATACGTATGTGATAGATAGAAGTATATAGTGGGCAGTTTTCTATATAATATCCTCTGTGTTAAGATTTTAACAACGTAATGACCTTCTGTCGAGGGTTGTTACAAAAACTATAATGACTGATAACTATGATAAGTTGTAGTGGAGTATAAAAGATATATTGCAAAAATTGGTTGAATCATCTGATCATTAATACCGATATCTTGAATCTATCAATGTCATTTGTTACATGATATATTGCTTTTTATTGTAAGACTAATTATCATTTTTATGTTTATAACTTTTAAAATTTTATTTACAATTTATAATAATAATAATAATTATTTTTATTTAAACAATCGCCGCATATGACTGAGACATTTCGAATAATTTACTTCACATTTATAAACATTTAATTTTTGATTCTAAAGAAAAAAATTAAATGTCAGTTGATGATGATCGTCACTATTAATTCAAGTATGCTCATATTAATTATCAACGTTTTTTGAATAGTTAAATTCTGTAATTAATCAACATACTTATTCATGATTTTTAAAATTATTTTTTTCTAAAAACTGTAATTTCAGACCGTGAATAATTTTCGTAAAAGATAACACCGGCACGTTGTCTTAAATTCTTTTAATGTTTGGAGTCTATAGTTTCGAAAATAAAAAAAAAATAAATTTAAAGTCTTTATTTAAATTTTTTAATAAATTAAACTATTAAGAATTTATTCTATCAAATATCATAAGAATTATAATTTGAAAGAAAGAAATTTTAGCTGTCCCCAATATGAATGAAAAAAAATTTTCTATAAAAATTATAAATCATTTCGAGTTTTAAAAATTTATGAAAAATTATGTGCATATATGATTCATTACTAAGATGCTAATAATAATGATGAATTTTAACAATTTAAAAGTAAAAGCAAAAATTGTAAATTCATTAAAAAAAGATGAAAATATGACAAATATATCATATGTTAAAAAAAAACATCTGTCGTGAGGAGTTACAAGTTTTAGTGAGTAAAATCAATGAACAAATGATTTACACATTTATAGTATGTATACATACGTATATTTTTGACTGGATCATATATATACATGAAAAAAAAAAAAACTATCCAATTGGGGCATTATGATAGTACTCAGCGGTGTATTCAGTGTTACAGAGACCTCGAGGCCGCCGCGTCTATAGAGCAACCTGTAATAACGAAACGCCCTTTCGCCTGCTACGTTTGCGGTGTTCACCTGTAACCTATAAGCCCTCTTCGTTCTATGTACACACACACACACACACACACACACACACACACACACACACACACACACACACACACACACACACACGCACGCACACACACACACACACACACACACACACACACACACAAATATATATATATATATATATATATATATATATATATATATATATATATATATATATATATATATATATATATATATTCGTTCTCTTTATTTCGTTTTTATCTCGCCACTAGTGATGGCTCTCTCTTTCATTCTTGCAACTACCATAATACGTATAGGAATCTGTAGACCGGAACCTGCATGAAAAATGCCATATTTTTTATGGTTTCGCTAACAGTACATCATAGCAATCCTTACTAAGTCAACCGATAAATAATATATACATATATGTCTGGTAAATCATATTTCTTAAAAATAATTTTATTAAATGTAAGGGCAATATAATCTAACTTTTTGTTAATTTTTTTTTCTTACGGCTGGCTTATGTGTACAACTACAAACTCATGATTCATTTTATATTTTTTGCCTTGTGAGTGAATTTTTACCAGACTTTTTCCGATTCGTCGTCCTCTTCATTATTTATTTTCCCATCAATCCTATCCAGCGCAGACAGGAACTCTGACTCTTATTCTCTTCTACTCTTTTACTATTTTCTGGTACACAAGGCATCACCAACAGAAACTGTTCTACTTTCGGATGCCTAGCGACGTTTCTTTTAACCTGCTAGTTCGAGATACATTTTTTGCTATTTTCCCCGCGGATGTGAAACGCACTGAATCCACACAAATACCCAATTTTTTTTTTATTTTACTTTGAAACTAACTACTATTAAATTAAAATTCACATTTTGAGAGTTCGTTCCAAGATCATCGAGCCAGAATTGAATTTTTGGCCCATATTAGCCCATTTTCATGTCTAATAGCTTACCTGCTATGGCTCTGTTGATTTTCTCGCTTGCCGGTAGATCTTTCTAGTGCAAACAGTCGCCTACAACGCATCCATGCCATAAGCCTCCTTTAAAATTCATATCTTGAGAGTTCGCTCTAAGATCATGGGGCCAGAATTAAAGAGTGACCCGTAACTTTGCTTCTGTTAGAAATAACTCATCACAATATGAACTTAAGACTTTTGCACGCCTTATAACGCGAAGCGTTCTCAGGAGTTCTCCGGGTTTTTCCTACTAAAAACGTTCATATTGTGATGGGTTATTACCAACAGGAGCAAAGTTACAGGCCACTTTTCATAAAAAGCCACAGACAGTGTAATCCTCACTCATCTTTATTTATCCTCATATGGGTCCAAACTCAAAAAATAAATTTATCCTAGGACTTTTTGTGGTTTTTTCTAATAGAAGACATCATAATAAACAAAAAACGTTACTATTGTGATGGGTTATTCCCAAAAGGAGCAAAGTTAAGGGTCACTTTATGGGGAAACATGGACAGCCGCATCTCCACCCATTTCTACCTAATCATCGGATGGTCAGTAATCAAAAAATATTTTGTTTTCAGGACTATTTTGTGTTATTCCTACTAGAGGGCATCATAATGAACGAAAGACGTTCATATTGTAATGGGTTTTATGTTGTTACGTGGACGGTAAAGTTTTGGTTCCCTAAAGTCACGAAAAACGAGGTAAAACGCTCCCGCTCGTTCCCTAAAACTCTGAGAGTGATTTGAACGTAATTTCGAGAGATATCCATATCTTAGAGAAAACTCTTTGTGATTTTGTTCTAAAATTGCATTCAGAATAGAAAAAAAAACGAATTATTTCATACTTTACAGAGGACGGTAAAGTTATGGTTTCCCGAAGTCACGGAAAACGCGTAAAACGTTCTCGTCAGTTCTCTGTGACTCTGAGAGCGGTTTGAACGTGATTTCGCAATATATCCGTTCCTGAGAAGTAACTCTTTGTGATTTTGATTCAGAATTGCATTTAGAATGAAAAAACCATAGAAACCGTTTCCATAGCAACCGTTGCCATGGCAACCATTTCCATAGCAACCGTTGCCATGGCAACAGTTTCCATAGCAACCGTTGCCATGGCAACCGTTTCCATAGCAACCGTTGCCATGGCAACCGTTTCCATAGCAACCGTTTCCATAGCAACTGTTGCCATGGCAACCGTTTCCATAGCAACCGTTGCCATGGCAACCGTTTCCATGGCAACCGTCTCCATAGCAACCGTTGCCATGGCAACCGTTTCCATAACAACCGTTGCCATGGCAACCGTTTCCATAGCAACCGTTGCCATGGCAACCGTTTCCATGGCAACCGTCTCCATAGCAACCGTTGCCATGGCAACCGTTTCCATAACAACCGTTTTCATAGCAACCGTTTCCATAGCAACCGTTTCCATAGCAACCGTTTCCAAGGCAACCGTTTCCATAGCAACCGTTGCCATGGCAACCGTTGCCATAGCAACCGTTTCCATGGCAACCGTTTCCATAGCAACCGTTGCCATAGCAACCGTTTCCATAGCAACCGTCTCCATAGCAACCGTTTCCATAGCAACCGTTTCCATAGCAACCGTTTCCATGGCAACCGTTTCCATAGCAACCGTTGCCATGGCAACCGTTTCCATAGCAACCGTTGCCATGGCAACCATTTTCATAGCAACCGTTGCCATGGCAACCATTTCCATAGCAACCGTTGCCATGGCAACCGTCTCCATAGCAACCGTTGCCATGGCAACCGTTTCCATAGCAACCGTTGCCATGGCAACCGTTTCCATAGCAACCGTTGCCATGGCAACCGTCTCCATAGCAACCGTTGCCATGGCAACCGTTTCCATAGCAACCGTTGCCATGGCAACCGTTTCCATTGCAACCGTTTCCATAGCAACCGTTTCCATAGCGACCGTTTCCATAGCAACCGTTTC